>OY294047.1:36331692-36372266 GCA_958510825.1 Brachypterus glaber
ATATATGTAGAAAGCATACACCGTTAATAATTTATTGCTGGTAAAATCCCCTCTACACGTTTCCCTAAACTTTTATTCAGAATAATTCTTAACACAGCTTTTTTATGACAAAGTTGTAAGACGAATCTTTTGACGCTCTATAGGGGAACAAACAAACATACATACATATACATTAAAAACATTCCTTCTTTCGCGTTGCTTAGTCGGGTAAAAAAGGCAGAGGTAATCCTATTATGCCCAAAAACAGAATATACTAATGGATTATTATAATTTAAACTTATAAGTTTATAACGTGTACAATAGGGTGTCCAGAGTTTTGACTTTTTTTTGAATTTTAAAGGTCTTACCCCCCAAAGTTGTTCATTGGGGTGAGTAGATTACCACGCTATTTTTTCAGAATTTTAAAAAAATATTTAGAGGTGGCGCACAGCCTTTTTTTGCAAAAATAATCGTTTCTCCAGATTAAATTTTTTTTAGGGCCTATTAAAGATAAATAAAAATGCTTTTTGCACAGTACGGAGATCTAGGATAAATAAGTAAGAACCCTGATTTTTTTCAATTTTTTTCATCAACAAACGGCCTTGTTGTGACCTAGAAAAGTCAAAATTTTGATGTTATCCCTAATTTAGGGTGCTAGGAATAGCACATTCAATTTTTTCACCCCGGTCAAAATTTTTTTGGTAATACCTAAATGTGTCCTGACTTAAAAGCCATATATAAATATTTGATCCTATATACAGGGTGCACGAAAAAAAATGTTTTTTAACAAAATTACACAACTTTTCTAGATTTTTACACTTTTCATTCTTTTAGGGCCCACATCGAACAACAAAGAATACATTTTTCAAATCTTTTAAATCTACTTTGAATGCCCCAGTAATAAAGTAGATTTCTTCGAATTTGGAAAATTTATTCTATGTTGTTCCATAACTTGCAACAGAAATTGTGTATTATCCTCTTGATTTGTTAAAAGATTATTATAGGTTTGTATGAGTGCCAGTACTCAGTACATACAATCCAAGAAAAATGTATGAGTGCCACCCCACGCTCTGCGGCGTCGTTTACCACTTTTAATTTTTGAACATTTTTCTTGGATTGTATGTACTGAGTACTGGCACTCATACAAACCTATAATAATCTTTTAACAAATCAAGAGGATAATACACAATTTCTGTTGCAAGTTATGGAACAACATAGAATAAATTTTCCAAATTCAAAAAATCTACTTTATTACTGGGGCATTCAAAGTAGATTTAAAAGATTTGAAAAATGTATTCTTTGTTGTACTATACTTTGTTGTTCGATGTGGGCCCTAAAAGAATGAAAAGTGTAAAAATCTAGAAAAGTTGTGTAATTTTGTTAAAAAACATTTTTTTTTCGTGCACCCTGTATATAGGATCAAATATTTATATATGGCTTTTAAGTCAGGACATATTTAGGTATTACCAAAAAAAATTTGACCGGGGTGAAAAAATTGAATGTGCTATTCCTAGCACCCTAAATTAGGGATAACATCAAAATTCTGACTTTTCTAGGTCACAACAAGGCCGTTTGTTGATGAAAAAATTTGAAAAAAATCAGGGTTCTTCATTATTTACCCTAGATCTCCGTACTGTGCAAAAAGCATTTTTATTTATCTTTAATAGGCTCTAAAAAAAATTTAATCTGGAGAAACGATTATTTTTGCAAAAAACGGCTGTGCGCCACCTCTAAATATTTTTTTAAAATTCTGAAAAAATAGCGTGGTAATCTACTCACCCCAATGAACAACTTTGGGGGGTAAGACCTTTAAAATTCAAGAAAAAGTCAAAACTCTGGACACCCTAGTGTACAATAAACAAAAATTAAAACTATAAATGTTACTCGAGCACCTTACACTAGAGAGTTACTTTGTCAAGCATCGTATCGATTCTTGAAAGCACTGATGAAAGGTCCAGTATTTTTTTCTGGAACAGAGTTCCACTGATGAGAAACTCTACAAGAAACTGCTCTCGCGTAGTGGGATTTAAATTTTCTCGCGAGAGAAATTATGTCCACGAAGTCTACGGTCATTGCACAGGTTAATCTTTATTTGTATAAATACTATTACGTTTATTAGTATTTATTTTCATTAGTGGCGTTTTACAGCACGGGCAAGTCGGGAGGTAAAGGCCTTTGTTTTAGTCATCAAAACTTCTGTCAGGGGTAATACTTTTTTTAGAGGTGAGGACCTTCCAACCCTAGGGGGCGGTCGTTTTTCAAGTTTGCCCTGATCGTAGTAGAAGACATTTTAATTTTAAATTTTTTATATTTCCCACTTCTTCCATAGCCTTAAGGCGATTTCATATTATAATTAAACAGTTTTTTAATAATTAGGAAAAAAAGCATGATAATATTTAAAAAAATGTTTCTAGCTTTGGACGGAGAATGCGACGAAAGCAGATCGGCAGAAGGTTGGGTCGTTTCCTCCGAATCCTGCGGTTTCCTGTCCATCGGTGCCCAGTACGTGCGTGAAGTCTTCCCCGGGGAAATAGTCGAAATGACCAGGCACGGAATCAGGACCATCGACATCGTACAGAGGCCGGAAGACCAAAAAAATGCGTTCTGTATCTTCGAGTACGTTTATTTTGCCAGAGCCGACAGTATTTTCGAAGGTCAAATGGTATACGCTGTGAGAATGCAGTGCGGCAGGCAGCTGGCCATCGAACACCCTGTAGATGCTGATCTTGTCAGCGCCGTTCCGGAGTCTGGAAATGCTGCAGCTCATGGATATTCCAGACAGGTATACAGGGCGGGCTGTCTAAGATAAATCAGATGATTTCTGGCGTTATTAACAGAGATATCACTATGAAATTTTTACCAGTCAATATAGACCAAGTTCAACTGACCCTAAACAAAAGTTTTCTACTTTTTTTTGGTTTTTGCATTTTTTTAGGATAACATTTTTAAATGCCAAAATTAATATATATATATATATATATATATATATATATATATATATATATATATATATATATATATATACACGTAGAACTATCAATAGGAGGCCCGATACATAGCATAGGTGATTCGAAGCCCGGGTTTAGGGGCAAGGAAAAAAGATATATGTGTAACGCTAATACGAGTCCCTATTATATTTTCCGGTCATAGCAAGCCCAAATGCATATTTTTTTGATTTTTCACAGTTATTTGAAGCCCTGCGATGTTGCCAATATTTCCTACTTATAAATTCGATATAATAATTATTTAAGTTGTCTTTGTATGAAAGTTTCACGCTTGTTTTTTAATGATAAATGAATAATATTGTTATAAAAGTAGTTTTTATTTTTAATATTTAAAATGTTTAAAATGTAATGAAACTATTTTGTTTTTTATTAAAAAAGTGATGTTTTGGTCTGGTGTAAAAAAATATCAACATAATTTGGAATAAATAAGGTTAACGTTTATTTAGAAAAATGTTTCAAAGGGGGAAGCCACCATTAAATATTGTCCGATGGGGTTCAAATTTTAGGATGGGGTGCGGGAAGGTCTCTTAAGTCAGCATACAAAATTTCAGCCCGATCGGATAATTTAAAGTTCTCGTTTTTTACCATTCCGCAGAAAAAAATCGTTTCGCAGACGTAAACCAACCCTAAATATTTTCCGATGGGGTTAAAATTTTAAAATGGGGTGCAGGGAGGTCCCTAAAGTCGCTGTAAAAAAATTCAGCCCGATCGGATAATTCAAAGTACTCTTTTTTACCGTTCTGCAGGAAAAAATTATTTCACAGGCGTAAACCAACCCTAAAAATTTTCCGATAGAGTTGAAATTTTAGAATGGGGTGCAGGGAGGTCTATAAAGTCAGCATACAAAATTTCAGCCCTATCGGATAATTTAAAGTAATCGTTTTTCACCATTCCGCAGAAAAAAATCGTTTCGCAGGCGTAAACCAACCCTAAATATTTTTCGATCAGGTTATAATTTTGGGATGGGGTGCAGGAAGGTGCCTTAAGTCAGCATACAAAATTTCAGCCCGATAATTTAAAGTACTCTTTTTTTACCGTTCCGCTGAAAAAAATTGTTTCAAAGGGGGAAGTCACCCTTGAATATTGTTCGATGGGGTTTAAATTTTATGATGGGATGCAGAAAGGTCCCTTAAGTCAGCATAAAAAATTTTATACCGATCGGATAATTTCAAGTACTCGTTTTTTACTATTCCACAGAAAAAAAAGTTTCGGAGGCGTAAACCAACCCTAAATATTTTCCAATGGGGTTGAAATTTTAGGATGGGGTGCAGGAAAGTCAGCGTACAAAATTTTAGACTGATCGGATAATTAAAAGTACTCTTTTTTTACCCTTCCGCAGGAAAAAATCATTTCACAGGCGTAAATCAACTTAAAATATTTTCCGATCGGGTTATAATTTTAGAATGGGGTGCAGGGTGGTACCTAAAGTCAGCATACAATATTTCAGCCCGATCTGATAATTTAAAGTACTCGTTTTTTTACCATTCCGCAGAAAAAAATCGTTTCGTAGGCGTAAACCAACCCTAAATATTTTCATATGGGGTTGAAATTTTAGAATGGGGTGCAGGGAGATCCCTAAAGTCACCACAAAAAATTTCAGCCCAATCGAATAATTTAAAGTTCTCTTTTTTTACCGTTCCGCTGAAAAAAAAAATGGTTCAAAGGGGGAAGCCACCGTTAAATATTGTCCGATGGGGTTAAAATTTTAGGATGGGGTGCAGGAAGGTCTGCAAAGTCAGCATACAAAATTTCAGCCCGATCGGATAATTTAAAGTACTCGTTTTTTACAATTCCGCAGAAAAAATCGTTTCGGAGGCGTAAACCAACCCTAAATATTTTCCGATGGGGTTAAAATTTTAAAATGGGGTGCAGGGAGGTCCCTAAAGTCGCCGTAAAAAATTTCAGCCCGATCGGATAATTTAAAGTTCTCGTTTTTTACCATTCCGCAGAAAAAAATCGTTTCGCAGGTGTAAACCAACCCTAAATATTTTCCGATGGGGTTGAAATTTTAGGATGGGGTGCAGGGAGGTCCCTAAAGTCACCACAAATTTTCAGCCCAATCGGATAATTGAAAGTTCTATTTTTTACCGTTCCGCTGAAAAAAAATGTTTCAAAGGGGGAAGCCAGCCTTAAATATTGTCCGATGGGGTTCAAATTTTAGGATGGGGTGCAGGAAGGTCTCTTGAGTCAGCATACAAAATTTCAGTCTGATCGGATAATTTAAAGTACTCGTTTTTTACCATTCCGCAGAAAACATCGTTTCGGAGGCGTAAACCAACCCTAAATATTTTCCGATCGGGTTATAATTTTAGAATGGGGTGCAGGGGGGTACTTGAAGTTAGCATAAAAAAATTCAGCCCGATCGGATAATTTAAAGTACTCGTTTTTTACCATTCCGCAGAAAAAAATCGTTTTGCAGGCGTAAACCAACCCTAAATATTTTCAGATGGGGTTGAAATTTTAGAATGGGTTGCAGGAAGATCCCTAAAGTCACCACAAAAAATTTCAGGCCAATCGGATAATTTAAAGTTCTCTGTTTTTACCGTTCCGCTGAAAAAAAATGTTTCAAAGGGGGAAGCCAGCCTTAAATATTGTCCGATGGGGTTCAAATTTTAGGATGGGGTGCAGGAAGGTCTCTTGAGTCAGCATACAAAATTTCAGTCTGATCGGATAATTTAAAGTACTCGTTTTTTACCATTCCGCAGAAAACATCGTTTCGGAGGCGTAAACCAACCCTAAATATTTTCCGATCGGGTTATAATTTTAGAATGGGGTGCAGGGTGGTACCTAAAGTCAGCATAAAAAAATTCAGCCCGATCGGATAATTTAAAGTACTCGTTTTTTACCATTCCGCAGAAAAAAATCGTTTTGCAGCAGTAAACCAACCCTTAATATTTTCAGATGGGGTTGAAATTTTAGAATGGGGTGCAGGAAGATTCCTAAAGTCACGACAAACAATTTCAGGCCAATCGGATAATTTTAAGTTCTCTTTTTTAACCGTTCCGCTGAAAAAAAAATGTTTCAAAGGGGAAGCCACCGTTAAAATTTTCCGATGGGGTTAAAATTTTAGGATGGGATGCAGGAAGGTCTGTAAAGTCAGCATACAAAATTTCAGCCCAATCGGATAATTTAAAGTACTCGTTTTTTACCATTCCGCAGAAAAAATCGTTTCGGAGGCGTAAACCAACCCTAAATATTTTCTGATGGGGTTGAAATTTTAGAATGGGGTGCAGAGAGGTCCCTAAAGTCGCCCTAAAAAATTTCAGCCCGATCGGATAATTTAAAGTTCTCGTTTTTTACCATTCCGCAGAAAAAAATCGTTTCGCAGGCGTAAACCAACCTTAAATATTTTCCGATGGGGTTGAAATTTTAGGATAGGGTGCAGGGAGGTCCCTAAAGTCACCACAAAAATTTTCAGCCCAATCGGATAATTGAAAGTTCTATTTTTTACCGTTCCGCTGAAAAAAAAAATGTTTCAAAGGGGGAAGCCACCCTTAAATATTGTCCGATGGGGTTCAAATTTTAGGAAGGTCTCTTAAGTCAGCATACAAAATTTTAGTCCGATCTGATAATTTAAAGTACTCGTTTTTTACCATTCCGCAGAAAACATCGTTTCGGAGGCGTAAACCAACCCTAAATATTTTCCGATCGGGTTATGATTTTAGAATGGGGTGCAGGGTGGTACCTAAAGTCAGCATAAATAATTTCAGCCCGATCAGATAATTTAAAGTACTCGTTTTTTACCATTCCGCAAAAAAAAATCGTTTTGCAGGCGTAAACCAACCCTAAATATTTTCAGATGGGGTTGAAATTTTAGGATAGGGTGCAGGGAGGTCCCTAAAGTCACCACAAAAATTTTCAGCCCAATCGGATAATTGAAAGTTCTATTTTTTACCGTTCCGCTGAAAACAAATGTTTCAAAGGGGGAAGCCACCCTTAAATATTGTCCGATGGGGTTCAAATTTTAGGATGGGGTGCAGGAAGGTCTCTTAAGTCAGCATACAAAATTTCAGTCCGATCGGATAATTTAAAGTACTCGTTTTTTACCATTCCGCAGAAAACATCGTTTCGGAGGCGTAAACCAACCCTAAATATTTTCCGATCGGGTTATAATTTTAGAATGGGGTGCAGGGGGGTACTTAAAGTTAGCATAAAAAAATTCAGCCCGATCGGATAATTTAAAGTACTCGTTTTTTACCATTCCGCAGAAAAAAATCGTTTTGCAGGCATAAACCAACCCTAAATATTTTCAGATGGGGTTGAAATTTTAGAATGGGTTGCAGGAAGATCCCTAAAGTCACCACAAACAATTTCAGGCCAATCGGATAATTTAAAGTTCTCTGTTTTTACCGTTCCGCTGAAAAAAAATGTTTCAAAGGGGAAGCCACCCTTAAATATTTTCCGATGGGGTTTAAATTTTAGGATGGGGTGCAGGAAGTTCTCTTAAGTCAGCATAGAAAATTTAAAGTACTCGTTTTTTACCATTCCACAGAAAACATCGTTTCGGAGGCGTAAACCAACCCTAAATATTTTCCGATCGGGTTATAATTTTAGAATGGGGTGCAGGGTGGTACCTAAAGTCAGCATAAAAAATTTCAGCCCGATCGGATAATTTAAAGTACTCGTTTTTTACCATTCCGCAGAAAAAATCGTTTCGGAGGCGTAAACCAACCCTAAATATTTTCCGATGGGGTTGAAATTTTAGAATGGGGTGCAGGGAGGTCCTTAAAGTCGCTGTAAAAAATTTCAGCCCGATCGGATAATTTAAAGTACTCTTTTTTTACCGTTCCGCTGAAAAAAAATTGTTTTAAAGGGGGAAGCCACCCTTAAATATTGTTTGATGGGGTTGAAATTTCATGATGGGGTGCAGAAAGGTCCCTTAAGTCAGCGTACAAAATTTCAGCCCGATCGGATAATTTAAAGTACTCTTTTTTTACCGTTCCGCAGGAAAAGATCGTTATTTCCCACTGTGAATCCCACGAGAGTCCGTTAACGGAACTTGATAGACAGTTTTTTTCTTACAATAAAAACTCTTTGAAATATAGAAAATATTTAAAGTTATTTATTGAATTTAGGTATGTTACGTTAACTTACCTTGAGCTTTTAAAGCAAGCTCTAATATCTTCTTAGACCTATTCATTTCTTCTTTAACAAGCACATGACCACAAAAGATTTAGCGCCAATTAATACTACAGTGCTGAACAATTTAAGTTGAAGTAGTCAACAACGTTGCCAAATCTTAGGGACTCATATCATATGACAACTACATAAAAATACATGCAACATACAGTTCTACTGTGTCGCCATCTAGTTCAACTTCCGTGAACACAGGCGCGTATATTTTGATGGGTATTAGAATAATAGGAAGCCCTGGGCAATTTTTCAAGTCTTCTTCTTCTACTATATTTAAGGTCCAATAAAACGATATACACTATAAAAAATTCGAAGCCCAAAACCGGGCCTCGTATGTCGGTAGTGGGCTTCGTATCGCAGGTCGAACATGCAATTTCGGGCTCCCTATTGATGGAATATGAGTATATATATATATATATATATATATATATATATATATATATATATATATATATGTTTTTCTTTATTATATAATAGTTATTTTTACTAAAAATATAAATTTTCTATTAAAATTTTTATTAAAAAAAAACCTTTAAAATGTCACTTTTATCGCAAAAAAATAGGTTGCTGTGAGATTAAAATTTTGGGGTCCAGTCAGTGGAAATTAATCGAATTTTCGATTTTTAAATGGAACACCCTGTATATTTTTACATATTTTGATTCAAACTTTGTCAAATTTGGACAGGTAATGTAATCTTTTTGTTAAATCTTCATTTAAAATCTTTTGTGTTTTAATGCCAATTGGCATTGGAAGAACTGAAGTTCATCCAAATAAACTATTTATTAAGCGAGTAAGCTAATGGAGATCTTTACAACTAGAATTATGAAACAAAAGACGTCTACCCTATCTCTATCTCATTTTTGCTACACTTTCCAGCCAACCAAATAAATACTGTATTTGTTTTTCATACAACAAATACAGTATTTATTTGGTTGGCCGGAAAGTGTAGCACTGAGCGGCACGAACGAACATAGCTAATGTAAATCTGTAGAATAAGATAATTCTACTAAAATTTAGATGGCGCCAGTAAGTAAAATAATATAGTTGCACTTTTCGCCCGGCCAAGTAAATATTGTATTTGTTCAACAAAGAAGAAATACAAAATTTGTTTGGTTGGGTGGAAGTGGGAGTGTATGTATGTCTTCTATCCTTTTTGGGTAGAACTTTTGTCCCTGTCTAATCTAACGGGAGAAATCGCCATTGAAGGCACTCTAGATTTAAAATAAAAATTTAAATAAAAAATAACATGACCTGTCAAAAATTGACAAGTGACACATGCTTGTTCTCAGAATTGATTTTTGAATCAAAATATGTAAAAATATACAGGAGGTTCCATTTAAAAATCGTAAGTTCGAACCATTTTCGGTGAAACCGGAAGTGCCAAAAAAATTCTAACTAAGTCAAAAAATCCTAGATTATACATAATATAGCTCCTGGAAATTTCACGATCCTACATAAAAAAGAAAAAAAGTTAAGGGGGGTGAACCACCTTCCTGAAACACACTGTATACTGTATACATTTTAAACAAACGGGAAGTAAATATCATTTGACGGTTTATGTTGTGCTAAAATAAAACGTCAAAACTTTGGGAACCATCATTTATACCAACTTAAAATAAACCGTTGACTTCTCTTTCAGACTGGCATCCCATTTGCCGAAGTCCTCTGCAAAAACAGATACGTAGGCAGGACCTTCATCCAACCATCCAACAGACTCAGACAACTCAGTATCGCCAAAAAATTCGGAGCTTTATCCGGAAACGTGAAAGGCAAAAGGGTTATCCTCATAGACGACTCCATCGTGCGTGGTAACACGATAGGACCCATCATCAAGCTGCTGAGAAACGCTGGAGCTTCTGAGGTACACATCAGGATAGCCAGTCCACCACTAAAGCACCCATGTTACATGGGTATCAATATTCCTACCAAGCAAGAGCTGATTGCCAACACAATGGATGCCAATCAACTAGCTAAACATGTTGGTAAGTTAATACACTCACCGTCTTTAAATTCGGAGCACCTAAAACATTGCCATTTTTTAAATTCAAACTAGATGAAACGTTGCAAGCACCCTGTCAAAACATCGGCACTATTGGGAAAACTAGTACCATGCTATTAGAACAGGGTAGCATAACATAATTACAATTTTACTAATTACTTACTATTCAGCGAAATGTTTAGGATATTTGGATACTTGGATGCAAGTTGAACTTATTAATTACAATTTTTTATTGATTTTAAAAACAAATGAATGGAAGCTTAAAATTTGTACACTAGAGCCATCTAGTTTGACAATTTCAAACTAGGTGTTTTGTTTGATTTTAAATTCTGTATCTTTAAAACATTATATTCTAGCAAAAAACTGTATATAACATTTTTTATAGGGCTTAAAAAGAGCTTTTATTTAATATATATTTTTTTGAAATCGGGTTATAAATATGTGAGATATGCTAAAAACACCTTTTACTGCTTTAAACGCCAATATCTCGAGAACAATTCGTTTTAGGAAAACGTTGTTTATGACATTTTTTGACCAATTTAAAATTATCTTTTATATAAGTGCTAAATTAACCAAATACAATAATAATTGCCTTAATTATAAACAAAAAACGCTAAAAATTTTTTACCCCCTTACCCCCAATCGTTTACCCCCAAAATCTAGCTCTTCGGAATACGATAAAAAACAATATGCAAAAAACCGCAAGTCGTTATCTCATGTAGAAATGGAGTTAAAAAGTTTACACCCAGACAGACAGACGGACGCAAATTTTTTTTAGTGATTTCGACTCTTGAGAATGGTCTAAAACGTCAAGAAATGTAAAAAAAAACGTGGTCAAAGATTTTGACTTTTCGGCGAAGATTTCAATACATCGGCACTCTTAGTAGCACTAAGTGCCGATGTAATATTTCGAAAACTATGTAATTCGACTGTTTCTTTTTTTGTTTTAAAGCTTAAACATTCGCTACTTTTGTTTTTATTTAGAATGATTAAAAAAAGTATTTTAATATTAACAGCAACAAAGAATGTACAACTATGTTTTTTGCCCCATCTCCTAGGACTTTATTTATTTATTTATTTATTTATTTACGGGATAACCCCCTTGAATAAAAATTACTAGTGCGCTAAAACAGTGTTATGAAACTATTTTTTCTATTTTGCTCTAAAATTAAAAAAAAAACTTACATTTAAATTGATGACCGATTTAGGGATTTTTGTTTTGGGTTGGCATTACGCTTTTCGCAATGTTTGAAATTGATAGAACAAACGATATTTAGATATCTTTTATAGTCAAGTCTTCTCTTTTTCACTGCAAGTAACCAAGTCACAATTTTAATACGGTAAAAATTAACTTAAAACACAATTTCGTAGATAACTAGACTTAAAAGCGGTGTTGACATTTGCACGGAAAATGCCAAGCGATATTATTTTGTCCAGTCTTGCCAACCCAAAAGAAAAAAAGTACTAACCTCTTATAGGCCTATAAGAACAAGCAAGCGTGTGATTTTGAGACTTTAAGAGTCGCAAAATAGAAAAAAAAACTAAAATGGTTTGTAACTAATTGGCTAACGACCCTAGTAAATATTCTAGATGGCTATGAAAACCTCAGAAATTATGATTTTTATTTTTGTTTGCGCATTTTAATTATTTTTTTTAATTCGTTCAAAAATTTAATTTTTTATGGTGTTTCATTTTCAGCAGAAAAAAGTCGATCGGTCGTCAGGTCTGTCCGGAAAAATACTTGAAATTTGGCGGGGAATTCATTTTTATATGTTACATACAATATTTTCGTGATAATTTTGTATATTGTAGTTTTTGAAGTCGCTGAACCTGAATTTGATAATACAAAATTTAAATTTATCCCGGAGGGTGGGGGCAATCATAGAAAGTCATTGATAGTCGCAAGTTGCGACTCGCAACTAATGTTTAAAAGTTAGGGGCTATCCATATATTACGTAACGCAATTTTTCAAGGTACCTCTTTTTACACTGAGTGTCTCATATAACACGTATATTGTTTATGCACAGGTACACAAAATAGTACACACATTGGTGTTCTGTGAGTACACATTCCGCGCGAAAATGTATCATCGCCGATGATTCATCGGCAAGATCACGCAAGAACAGGGCCGTAAGATTTTTTTTTTTAATATCAATGGGCCACTAAATGGTAATTTATGTTGAAATAAAAATACATCTGCCAAGCTTAGGAAATAAACATTAAATTTATTAAATTCCGTTACGTAACGTTTACCTAGACCCCCCCTCCCCCCTGTCACAAACTAACAATTTCTCTAACTAATTTTATTTTCAAAAATTAAACATTGTGTTACTTCCAGGCGCCAACAGTTTAGCATACATGAGCGTCGAAGGGTTGACCAAGGCCGTAAGGTCCGACATCAAATCAAAGACTCCACACAAAATAGGACATTGCACAGCCTGTTTGACCGGAGACTATCCCGGGGGAATCCCACAAGAGTTGGAGTGGTAAAACTTGTCCATATTACTAAATTGGGCAAAAAATACGGAAAGAACGACGCGAAAGAGGAGGGAGAAGATTAAAATGAGATGACTTAAAACTATGAAATATATTTTAGTTATAGTTTACTGTCGAAGAATCTCTTTTTTAATAAAAAATAAGTTATAATAACTTAGTTATTAGTTTTTTAGCCGGTCTTTGTAAGTAATACTAACTTAATATGATGTACAAGGAATTATTTATTTATTTTTGTAACAGATTTAAAACCTAGGGTTTTGCTGGTAATGTTAAACATTTCATATATTTATAATTTTATAAAGAAAATATATATTCCAATTATATAATATATATTTAATGCATATTTTTTTATATGCCAAATTAAATAATTTTATAACTACATATATATTGTATAAATATAAAAAAAATAAATTTATGTAGAAAAAAATAGTATTTCATTGTGTATCTGTTTTTAATATTGGCTTATTATCAGTACTCGGCAAATATCCAGTACTCGCATAGGCGCCGCGTCGACTCTAGGGTTGAAGCGAGGTTTTAAATATTTACATTTTTATTTCTTTTTATTATGATTTTTTTAATGATTCCATTTGAACGAGTAAGGTGGGAAAAAAGTTATCGATAAATAAAAATTAAAAACTTTCGTATTCTTAAAAGATAAAAATCGAATGTCGGTTTTTTCTTTGAAAAACACCGATATATATACATATGTATAGTCAATATTGTTGTGTGTAACAAATTAGTCGTCAAATGTTTCGATTTAGTGACCTTTATAAAAATTTCCCTCATAATTCGGCAGAATTATACCGTAAGCCTATGTTTCTGTGTTTATTATCAACGTTAATGAGTCATAACTGATTTTACGCCGACTACTGCTTATTATGAATAAAACAATATTTTTAGTCATTTAGTGACCTTCCTTAAATGTGGGAGGTACTAATTTAGTGTCACTGTTTAGGGCTTTCTTTTCTCAGTATCTCAAAAAATAATGCATAAACTAACGGTAGATAGAGGCTCTACAAAATCCTTCAATAGATTTATTTAAGATTTATAGATTTATTTAATAAAGTTAAAACGGAGATTTCCCTTATTATTTCTAATTCGAGCCTAAGAAAAACTTTAGGGCCGGCCGAAATGTTTGGCGCCCCAAACCTATTTTTTATTTTTACCTGTCTTTAAAAAATATTAAAGCATTTCCATAACAAAAAGATATATTAATATTAAACTGTACAATAAAAAATATAACAGTAAGAAAGTCGGACATTTAAAAATAGTTTTTTATATACCAATGGACTAAACTGGCCTGTTTTGGTCCCGCCGCATGAGTGTTTTCCGAGCGAGCGTAGCGATAATTTTATTACTTTTTTTTTTCATTTTTAGATGAAATTACCAAAACTGGTTAAAAAAAACTAACCGATAGTTTTTTTTTAACATATTTTTTTTTAGATAAAACGATAAAGAATCAAACCGCAAGGTCAGTTTTTGTGAACAGTTTTCTTTATAACTTGGCCTTTCAGACAAACCGTGCCCCCTATAATAGGACAATAATAATAATTATAATGATAAGATGATAATAATTATCATCTAATTAAGTTACAAAACCCCTAAATAGCGGGTCCATATGATTGCGTCAAGTTTTAACGTTTTAATTAAAGAGTGACTGCAAAGTTAGCCTGGTTTTCAAACACCTGTAACTTCGATTGGAATTGATAAAATGTAACGTATAGGTGCTCAGTATTTTTTTCTGTGCAAAAAGCAAGATTTATTGTTCTAGAAGTTAAACATCCCCTTAAACTGGTACTTGAATTAAATTTTATACTACACTTTCTCACATTTTATTAAACATAACTGGCTGGTTCCATTATTGCTTTATATCTTGGAATCGGAATATGACCTTAGTATTTGAATGCAGTTTTTCGCTTCCAAGATATACATATCATACATACATACATGTTTGTTTAACCTCGTACTATTCTACTTAATGAAGCATCCCCTAAGTCCAGGACTTGTGTGGGCTAGTAGTAGAGGGAACAAACGGCTTATACTGACTTTCAAACCAGTTTATAGGGAGTGTCCGTTTCACTTATCGCCTTCGCCAAATTTCAATTATTAATTAACCGGAAAAGGCAAATCGGCGCCAGTGAGAATCGAACTCACGCTAGTAGACTTGCTATGTACACGCGCTAGCCACTACACTATGCCTCCCAAAAGTACCCATAGTTAACCCTTTGTTTAAGGGGATGTTTAGCTTCTAAAATAAATCTTGTTTTTGCACAAGTTCATGACCAGGCAAAAATTTTGAGCACTTATATACATTTTATCAATTCCAATCGAAGTTAGAGGTGTTTGAAAAAACAGGCTAAAAAACCTCGGAGCCGCGGGACCGCAAGTATCCAAGATTTATACTTATTTTAAAATTATTCATGTCAAATTTAAAATTAAATTAAAAAATTAAAGCTATTTGTCGGACTAAAACCACCCACCTATTGTACATTTTCGCTGGCTAATGTCTCAATCTCTTCAATCGTTTTTGGACAATTTCTGCTCAGCACTACAGGTCCATTTTCGGTGATCAGTACGTCATCTTCTATGCGAATTCCAATGCCATGGTAATCCTTGGGTATGTGCGTGTGTTTACTCTGGATGTAGATGCCTAGGTCGGAAAATAATAGTTTTTTTATGCACTATATGACAAGACTTTTTTTCCACTACCAACATAATAATAAATTTAAAATACACACATCGCCAAAATTCCTGCCCCCTTCCAATTAACTCGAAACGTAAACAAAAAATGTTCTCAAGCAAAACATTTACGCCCAAAACATCATTTAACCAATCGTCCTTTCATTGCGAAACCAAATTGGAGATATTTTCATTTTTATGGACGATAACTCCACTTCCCACCGCACAAAAAGGCTTACCAATTTACTACAGCAAGGGAATGTTTAAAGAATGAACAGGCCAGCAAACTTACCTGACATGAATCCTTGTGAGAACATGTGGGATATGCTAAAAAGGGCCATTTTGAATTGAGATAACCAGCCGTTTACACTTCAGGAGCTAATTGTTGCTGCTCAAGAAGAATGGAACAACATATTGCAGGAAGCCATTAACAACCTTTTTATTGGCATGCACAGACGTGTTAATATTTTGCTTGAGAACAGATGGGGACATACATGTTACTGACATTTTTATTTCTCACTTTTTGTGACAACTTTGTTTTTTTTTTTAATGACAATTATTTGTTACAATTTTTTAAATTTATAACCTTATATGTGATAAAGGCTTTATCATAAAGCATTTCAATAAAATGTAGAATTGAACCCTCATATTTGTTAGAATAAATTTTGTTTACGTTTCAAATTATTTGGGGGAGGGGGCAAGAATTTTGCCGATGTGTAGGTTAAAATGGCTTAAGTGACAAACCTTTTAATTTGATTCCATAAGGCCCAGTTTATCAGGGTACAGTTAAAACTTAATCTAAAAGATAAAGTCTCAGTTAAGAGCAAATTCTGATTTTGGTTGGACTTGCTATGGTTATTACGTGTCAGCTATATTTAGCTGTACTTTGATAAACCCAGCCTAAATCCCAAAGAACTTTTACCTCAAGAAGTAATTTCAGACCAATGTTTATGAATGTGTCATCTTTTTGTTTGTTTATTTACTAACAGAAACGCGATCAACTTTGTAGCGATGTTGCGTAGTTTCCACCTTATCTTGAATTCAAATCATTATACTTAAATTAAAAATGTAAAAAACTTTATTGTGTATACTATTATTATGTTTAATAATATAGTATATTTAAATCTATTAAAATTAAACTACTAGTTCATATAAAATTCATACAGAACTAATGTTTCTTAAAATTTACAATAAAATATCCAAAGCATATGTTTCCAATCGGCAACACTGTACCCCTGTCAGTCATTTTACAACATTAGACTGTGAGTTTACACATTATTTCTCTCTCTTTACGCGTACTAAGTGTAAACAATAGTCACTCCCCACCAGCCCCTCACCGTAGTTGGTTCACGCTTCAAACAAAGCATACGGTAGATTTCATCATGCTCCTTCTTGAGGTAAGAGTTCTTTGATAAATCCACACCAAGACCTTGAATTACTCGATCTGTACTATGATGTAGTGGGAAAAGGTGTAGGTATTTGCAAGTGAAATGTGCGAACATTTCGTTTATTTATTTAATAAGTATAAAGTATGTCCCCGGATGGAGTTACAAAGAGGAATTTTATTATTATTTTTTATATCTCAAAAAAAGTCACTCTTAACTTGCTCTGCTTGTTTTCAAACTCTCAAAAACCTAAACACTTTTTGTATAACAGTTTATGAGATAATGTTTTTTTTAATTCAAAATGGTGACTTTAAAATTTATCATTATCTTATGAACCAAATGAGTTATACAAAAAGTGCTTAGTGTTGTGGGAGTTTGAAAACAAAACAAGTAAGTTATCAAGGGTGACTTTTTTGAGATATCAAAAATAAAAAAAATATATATTTTTTCATAGCGTCATTTTGGAGAAAAAAAAACATTATCTCATGAACCGTAAGAGTTATACAAAAAATGCTTAGTATTTTGGGAGTTTAAAAACAAGCAGGGCAAATTATCAATAGTGACTTTTTTTGAGATATCAAAAATAAAAAAAATCTCTTTGTAACTCCATCCGGGGACATACTGTATAAGTAGGTATATTATTTATATTATTATAATTTTTATACAAAATTTTACAACAAAATTACTAAAAACCGATCCTTAATCATTAATGATTAATCAGTAATGCATTAAAGGCATCGATTATTGAGTTGAGTATTTTTGTTTTTATATTGATGCATTAAAGTTTAGGCTTTAGTGCTGTTTAAGCTTTTGCAAAATAAACATTTTATGCTATATATTATATTTATTTAAAGAAAATCCTCGAGAAAATCTTTTGTTATATCAACATTAAAACAGAAAAACGCAATTTTCACATTTTATTTTTTCCGGACTAACCTGGTTCGATCGTTATTATCATTCCCGGTTCGATATTGATGTTTCGATTGATCAAAGGTGTGTCGTGAATATCCATACCCAAATAATGAGAAACGTGATGTGGACACAACTGGTATGCGGCCTAAAATTAATAGTTATTTAAGGCATATCCACAAGCTCGCATAACAACATCGTACATAAGAATGCGGTGCCGTGATTGGCTACAAGATACATGGCGGCACTTCAAGCCAATCACGGCATCGCATTCTTATGTCCCATCAAACAAACTAAATCTGCTGTCAAAAAAATAGTGCTTTTTTCTATGCTAATATTTTAATGCATTTTAATTTAATGGCGGATATACAGTGTGTCCCCGGATCAACTTGACAATACCACAGAATTACCTTTTTTTTTCGAATTAAGAAAAACTGCTTTGGGATTTCGCCCTGCTTGCTTAAAAACTAATTATTGTCAAAATAAAATTTTGAAAAATTATAGGTGGCGCCAGATATCAGTGAAAGAGTAAAACTTTTTCAGGTAAACTTACCTTTCCATAAAATATACGAAAAAAATTGATTTAAAAAATATATTTATAATCAAAAATAAGAGCCCCATGCCAAAATTTAATACTTTTACTTCATAAAATTTTTGTATTAAAAAAAATTAAACACTGGGGTACCTACACTATTTAAAAAAATTATTACGAGTTAAAATTATTAAAATTTGACATGCGGCTCTTATTTTTGATTATAAATCTATTTTTTAAAGAACTTTTTTTTGTATCTGTTACGGAAAGGTAAGTTTACCTGAAAGCTTTTTACTTTTTCACTGATATCTGGCGCCACCAACAGTTTAAAAAAAATTTATTTCAACAAAAATTAGTTTTTACACAGGCTAAAGTCCCAAATCAGTTTTTCTTAATTAAAAAAAAATGGTCATTTTGTGGTGTTGTCAAGTCGATCCGGGGACACACTGTATATAAAAGTTCACAAAAATTTTACCTGGTGCCAGGCGGACTTCGTGCACTACTTCTATCAAACGCGGCAGTTGTATATATGACTGGTACCCTACCGCAGCGTACCAGTCATATGTATGCGGCGAATAATACTATAGGACACGGAAACCGCCTGCCAGTAGTGTCATCTTGTAAACTTTATGTAAATTTTTAAATATGGCCGCCGCTTAAATGGTTAATTGCATTAAAACTGCTTTATTTCCGAAAATAGGTGGTGTTGTTTTCATTTGGAAACTAAAGTAGGACAAACCTAGCAGGCAAAAAGTTTCACAAATTCGATTGTCAGAAATTGTATATAAAAATTGCTACATCTTAAATTAATTTTGTCCATAATGTCCACTTTTCAGGTAATTTGTATGAAATTACCCCAAATTCCAGTTATTTTAATTTTTAAGCCAAGTTCTAGGCAAATTCTAGGTATTTTTGTAATGCATTGAAATTCCAGGTTTTACATGTTTTCCAGGTCGGTGGGAACCCTGGTAAATAAGTTTCCGGCTACGCTCCTGATAACTTCACAACATAGCGGTTTAAAAAAATCGCTACCTGGTTGTCAAAAAACCGCCACCTGTTTCTGAGCGGTTTAAAGCAGTTTTTCGAAAACGGAAGGGGTTATTTGAGAGCCAATAGCAGTTTTTTAAAACCGGTAGCTGTAACCGTTACCGGTTTTTTGAGAGAACCAGTAGCTGTTAGTTCCTGAAAATACCCGTTTTTATACTATTAAATACCACTTACTTTCATTACATGTTGAGAAGATGGTTGTATCCCAATCAGTTTCATATTTTATAGATTCTTGCCCAAGATTCTACACATCGGTGTGAACCCCGGTAAATAAGGAAGTTTCCGGCCACGGCCCTGGTAACTTCACAACATAGCGGTTTAAAAAAATCGCTTCCTGGTTGTCGAAAAACCGCCACCTGTTTCGGAGTGGTTTAAAGCAGTTTTTCGAAAACGGAAAGGGTTATTTGAGAGCCAATAGCAGTTTTTTAAACCCGGTAGCTGTTTTAAAAACCGTTAGCGGTTTTTTGAGAGAACCAGTAGCTGTTAGTTCCTGAAAATACCCGTTTTTATACTATTAAATACTACTTACTTTCATTACATGTTGAGAAGATGGTTGTATCCCAATCAGTTTCATATTTTTTAGATTCTTTCCCAAGATTCTACACATCGGTGTGAACCCCGGTAAATAAGGAAGTTTCCGGCCACGGCCCTGATAACTTCACAACCTAGCGGTTTAAAAAAATCGCTACCTGGTTGTCAAAAAACCGCCACCTGTTTCTGACCGGTTTAAAACAGTTTTTCGAAAACGGTAGGGGTTATTTGAGAGCCAATAGCAGTTTTTTAAAACCGGTAGCTGTTTTAAAAACCGTTTGAGAGAACCGGTAGCGGTTAGTTCCTGAAAATACCCGTTTTTATACTATTAAATACCACTTACTTTCATTACATGTTGAGAAGATGGTTGTATCCCAATCAGTTTCATATTTTGTAGATTCTTTCCCAAGATTCTACACATTTCTTCGAATAGCGCATCCAGGGTTGGAAATTTTCCACAATATTCTATTAATTGTTTTTGTGCATCATAGACTACTTCATATATTTCTCTCTGTTGGGGAGTGAACTTTCCATTGATTGGCCATGTTCGGGTAATGTCACTAGCATATCCATGATATTCACAGCCTAAGAATAGAAATATAAAAAAATCGAAAACTTGAAATTTTTGAAATAGCTATTTTCAAACAAGTGCGAAAATGCCTCATTACGCATGCGTTAGAAACAATATTTTTCCTACGAGTGTTGTTAAAATATACTTTTATATTTTATTAAATAAATCTTATTTTTATATTTTTTTCAAGAAGAAAAACAATTAACAGTTAATAAATTTGAACATTGTTTTTAATATTATGAATAAATATAACAAGAATAACACTACGCAATTAAGAAATTAGACAACATTTATGTGTGCGGAAAAGGCCTTCTTTCCACACACATATGCTTGCGGAAAGAGACATCTTTCGTTCCTAGGAAAAAAAATATATTTTTAGATTTTTTCTAATTAAAAAAAAACGAAAAATAAAGAAAATGTCCCTTTTACTTCATTACCCATTCCGATTTACGCCAAAAACAAAGCCAGTCTGGATTTTCGGAAAGGAATCTATGTCCCAAAGATTAAAATTGAAGTCTCAAACCGTCCTCGAGTTATCCTTGTCACATATTCATCAAACAGACCAACAGACAGACAGACAGAGATATATAATTTTGTATATAAATCGCGGAGACTTAAAAAATGTAATCAAAATTGTTTCCCATCGCAAAACTAGTTTAATGCGACTGAGCTACAAATTTAAAGTACTTATGAGACATCGTTTTGTGAGAAATTTGTCCGGAAAAAGACATATACCGGACTTTCCTAAAATAGCGTCTTTTTTTTCTACAGCCCTGATTTTACTATGGACCTTAACAAAATAATTTTTCGTCCTTAAGGTCTCTATTACCTGCATCCATCAGAAGTAACTCCTTGTCATTTACAATTTGATTGTTATTTATATAATGTATAGTTGTAGCTCTGTTGCCTCCAGCTACAACTGGAGGATATGCTAAGAAGTCTGCTCCTAACATCCTACATTCATAATCTACTTGAGCAAAAATTTGGCTTTCACATATTCCTAAAAAAATACAAAATATTTCTAAAATGGCCTAAATCAAATACAAAGAAAAATTTATTTTTTCAAAGTTCAAAATACAAATTTTGAAGCATTTAGCTCAAAGCGTTCTTGAGTTACCGTAATCACAAACTTTCGCGGACAGATGGACCGACTAATGGCATTAAATCTGTAAACTCTAATTCAGTTTCCTACGCCAGTGAGCTAGTGTCCTTAGGACCGACGCTTCAGTCGTCGCGAAAATAAAAAAGAAAATATTCATTAAAACTGCGGCAATAAGAAAGACTTTAATAATTTGATTAACAGTTGCAGTGGCGTACCATGCAAGTCCTAGAAGATGGGGTAAAAAACATAGTTGTACATTATTTTTTGCTGTTAATACAAAAAAAAATAATCATTTTTAAAACAAACAAAAGTAGAGAATGTTTGAGCTTCAAAACAAAAAAAGAATCAGTGAAATCGATTAATTAGTTTTCGAAATATTTGAATTTAAAAAATGTCAATTTTTTAGGTGTCCGCGGCGGCGTATATTTTTTTAATTTACCTGGTTTTGAGGCACTTATTGTTTTAATAAATGCCTGGGACGCGATATCACAGGTTTTTTGCATTAAAGCTATTTCAGCCTGACTTTTGTACAGTCTTAAATGGTGTATAAACGATTTTGGAGATAGCCAGGATTTCTTATTCGAACTGGTTATATAGTCTGATACTATCTTATGTGTAAAATTTTGTACTGGAGTCATATAATCATACCTAAAAACAAAAAAACTACATTACATTACATTTTTGTTTAACCTCGTACTATTCTACTTAATTAAGCATCCCCTAAGTCCAGTACTTGTGTGGGCTAGTAGTAGAGGGAACCACCGGCTTTAATTGACTTTCGAACCAATTTATAGGGAGTGTCCGCTTCACCTACGCCTTCGCCAAATTTCAATTATTAATTAACTGAAAAAGGCAAATCGGCGCCGGTGAGAATCGAACTCACGCTATTTTGGGTAGTAAACTCGACAAGTACGACGCGGTAGTCCACTACACCAATCCTCCCATGTAATGTATACACATTTTTATTGGAACAAGCACTTTAAGTTTATGTTAACATTCTTACCAAACATTAATATCTTTATGTGTCTTCTTAAAAGAAATGATAAAATTCCCTAACTCACTCATTGGCAAACTTTGATCAACCCCAAACACATGTGGTGCATCTTCCGAGTGAGTTCTAGGGCCATCCCACAACTCTGCATGTTCGTCTTTGTCTCTCATGAACAAAGTAGCACAATGGTTGTCTGCATTCTCACCAACTGATATCACCAAGCAGCAGTCAGGTTCTTGACAGCCAGAGAGGTAGAGGAACTCCGTGTTTTGTCGGAAGACATATGGGATTTTGTCTGACATGTACTGTTTGGTCGAGGAGGGAATGACAATCTGTTTAAAGAAAAATTTCATTACCTCATTGAGTATCCACCTCGTGAACATTTCGGATATAACGTGAGTTCACGTTAGCGAGAGTTTATGATTTCACATTACAGAGAAGTCAATAGAAAAAATTCTGTGTTCACAAAAATGAATAGTTCACATATACACATGTTCGCATTATCGTGCTTATACTGTATTTTAACAGCATTACATTGTCATATTACAATGTCATATGAAAATTCCATTTTAAACGTCCAAAATTGTTTCAAAAAAATAACAAAGTATGTGGTCAAATATAGAATTTTATAAGCTCTAAAATAATGTGTCACACCACCCCCTTTCCATTAAAAAAAAAACTTTTTTTCAATAGATATACAACAGTCTGCATAAATAAAAGAATATATACACAGAAGTGAAACTGAGCAGGTAGTTTCTGAAGAAAAATAGTTATCAAGCAATTGTAGAGCTGTTAACTGTTAACAGTGTTAAATTTTCAAAATTTATTCCTGGACCATATGATTTTTTTATTGAAAGGAAGTTTCATAAATGAATAAGTATATTTTTTTAAGAAGTTACAATGAAGGAGTTTTTAGGAATAAAAACATTTTGTTTCCAGAGACCAGACCTACTAAACCCTACATTTAAAACCCATGCAGTTGAGTCCCTGTGAGACCCACACAACTTGGAACATTACTAACCACTGCATGCACTGTGCCCAAATAGGGTCACACAGTCTATGCAGAAAACTGGGTGGGCACCAATATGGTACACATGGCCATTAATGTGTTAATATAACTCCACACTGCCCCATCTTAAAAACATCCTTTTTATCAAAATTTAATGGTAAAGACACTAAATTTCAATAATAAAAGGTTTGTTTTGTTACCCAAAAATACCAATTCTGAACTGGTTCAGAACCGGCGCAGTGTTACTCCCATGTTAATCAGGCTTGCAAAATTTTTTAAAGAAAAAAAAATATTTAAAAATTATAAAAAGTTTTATAAAATGAAAAAATAAAATAAGAAGGAAGAAGAATTTAATTTAAAAATTGTGAAGTATTTATAATATTAGTATAGACAATATTGCAAGGGTGAGCCACCCCCTTTGTTATGAGTACTAGGGGGCATGGTCCCTGGCCCCACAAGTTGGCGCCTGTGCTTTAAAGAATGCCTGTTTAGCTTATTTTGCCGCCGCTTACTTCTCGTTTTGGTAGGGCACTCACTCCTTTATTTACAGCCCTGTTTTTGTTTAACAAAGGTTTTATGGTATTTTGTCAGGGGCGGTTTCAGAGTCAAAGCCTAAAGTAATCAAAAAATTTCTATTGCATTCAACAAATTTAAAAACTTTCAAGGTGATTTTGTACCTTTTCCTTAAATAAAAACAGAAGCCTAGGAAAAAGCGCCGCAGGCGATTTTTTTTCTTAATTTTACATATATTTGCTTAAAATCTTTAATTTACGTTTTTTTTTTATGTCTAAAGTACGGACAAAATACGGACAAACGTTTGAATACGGAAATTCTACGGACATAAATTTTAGTACGGACAGAGCATCAAAAATACGGACTGTCTGTACTAAATACGGACGTAGGGCAAGCCTAATGTTAATGGTATAGGAAAATAGCGTTACAGGGGGGGGGGGGGGCGGTCCAAATTGATCAAAATTTTCGTTACATAATACTTGAACGTTCCCTAAGCTATTGTATAGAGATTGTTCTAGAAATTACCCCTTTATTTTGACCTATTAATTTAATTATTTTTTTAAACTTACTAAGTGCTTTTTACTATCCAAAGAATTCTTTTTAGCATATGCAACTATATGCTGAATTAACTTGTGCCTCCTTCCCTGAAACTCTGCTCTTGTAAGTAACAGAGTAACCTCATTTTTCTTGATCAAATGTGGATGACTTTCAAAAGATGGTTGACCATATTGTTTAAGAGGTTTAACACTTTTTGATTTGGTATTTTCTAAATTAGATTTTGCTGTCTTTATGCAGTAACTTTTGATAGTATCTAAACAAAAACATTTTCTAAATAAAACATTTTACAATTTTCTGTATTATTCCAGTTTTTAATCAATTTATATGTTACTTACTATAATTACTTTTAGTAGTTAATCTTTTTGCTAAAGAAAACATTATTTCATTTATTTATTAGTTATATCACAGAAAATTTTAAATATATTTAAGACCGAAAACTTTATTTTTTTTTAAGGTTAGGAATTTGTTTCTCTCTCTCTTTATTTTTGGCCTTTCCCTTCCGGATAATTAGCCAGAACAAGGAATTTGTTTAAAACAAACCGTCAGTGCTGCCAAACAAAAAAGGTCAAAATCTCCGAAATTTTTGTTCAAAATTTCCACAAGATATCTGCAAAATCTCCGATTCTGAATGTGCTATTCGCAAATTTCATATATGTATGAGATCTGTGGTACCATTATAAGTGAACTAAAAGCATAAAAACGTATACTTTATTTGTGTCTTTTAAAAAAATAAAGGTTTACCCCTGGAAAAATTTTGATTACTAAAAAAGGCCCCCTAGGGGATGAGCTTATCTCTAAATTCTAAAACGCTTTACCCCTGATGACTATTTTGGGATTATGAAAAAAAAAGCTTTACCCCTGCATAATTGTTTATAAACAAATATGAAAAAAAAGCTGCACCCCTGCAAAAGTTTTGATGACCAAAAAAAAAGCTCCTCACCTCTAAAATATAAAGATCTTTTGCCCCCTTTTCATGTGAAAATTCTGAAACGGCATGAAATCTCATGTAGATTGATGAAATCTCATGTAGATTGATGAAATCTTATGTAAATTGATGAGTAAATTCATATCACAAGTTACTTTTTACCTGATATTATGCAAATTATTTTTTAAGTTCACTATATACCTGGAATCTCCGCAATTCTTAAATCTCCACCAAGCTTTAAAATCGCCGCAATTTGGAGAAATCTCCAAAGTTTGGCAGCACTGCAAAACGTAGAGCTAACGGGAGGAAAGTACTACGGCATCTGCGCATGCGCCAGCAGATAACACAAACCAAAATCTATTAACAACAGTTGCGCTAGTTCCTATGCCCGCAATGTATAAAAACCGTAACCGGATTTTACAGAGTCGTGACGTCAAAATCCATAGCCGGGTACAACAAATTAATGATTTTATAAGCTATCAAACTACTACATTTACAAAGAAAAGTATATAAACAAGGCCGTACCTAGGGGGGGGGCAGGGGGGCTAAGTCCCCCCTGGCCTTGGTTTAAGCCCCCACTGGCGTTTTTTTTTGAGCCCCCCCCCCGTTACTTTTTTCGGGCGCCAAGAAACCGTCAGGGACGAAGCTTTTTTTTTCGTAAAGGTAATTTTTGGGGCGCCAAAGGTAATTATTGTGGCACCATTTTTTTTTGCAGGGGCGCCAAGTTTGGTAGAAACTGTCAGGGACAAAGCTTTTTTTATTAAAGGTAATTTTTGGGACGCCAATTTTTTTCGCAGGGGCGCCCTGGCGTTTTCGCTGAGCCCCCTGGTATTTTTTTGGAGCGCCAATTTTCTTTTGCAGGGTCGCCAAGTTTGGTAGAAACTACCAGGGACAAAGCTTTTTTTCATGAAGGTATTTTTCTTTTTTTACCCTGGGGTTGAGCCCCCCCTAGATTTTTTTCTGGTTACGGCCCTGTATAGAATATTATGAAAATCCCCTAACGTTTTTATTTTATTTTAAGTAAAATAAAATTAAAAAAAAAACATAACAGATCCGAAAATTATGATTTATTTGGACTTTTAAATAATTCAAATTTTATTTAATACAAAGTACATCAACAATTGTATTGTATTGTAGAATACTTTATTTAATAGTATTAATACTATCAAAGTATTTTATTGTTGATATACTTTGATCAAGAGATAGTTCAAAGCCAATGAACTAGAGAAGTTCTCTAGTTCATTCAAGTTGGGTAAAAAAAACTAAATTTTAATTCGAAACCGGGTGGATTTTCTGTTCTATTCGGTTTAATTTTTTTATGAATTTTTCTTATTGGAATATACTTTTTTATGTAAAAGTATTTGTGGTGTAACATCGCAGGATTAACCGTTTTGACGATAAATGCATTTAAAAGTAATTTTTTACGCATCAAGGACAAAAACTAAAAAATTATAAAGCCTAAAAAAAAAATTTTTAGTAATATGTTGTTGTTGTTGTTGTTGTTATGTTATTTAGCATTAAAAACTGAAAAAAAAAAATATATGCAACTTGGTCAAAAAATAATTCCTAAGGGAGCTACGCTATTCCTAAAATACACCATCCCTGCTGAAAATGACGGGTCTGGGCGGGTATAAATGGTGCATAAACCGGACTTGAGCGGATGAAATTCACCCGCTCAAGTCCGGTCTATGCAACATTTATACCTGTGCAGACCCGTAATTTTCAATAGGGATGCTTTAAAAATAGAGCATATTTAAAAGTACATAACTTCCTTAGGAATGACTTTTTGACCAAGGTGCATATAATTTTTTTTCTCGGTTTTGGTTCTTGATACGTAAAAATTTACTTTTAAATGTACTTATCGCCAAAACGGTTAAT
The DNA here is from genome assembly GCA_958510825.1 of Brachypterus glaber. Taxonomy (NCBI): domain Eukaryota; kingdom Metazoa; phylum Arthropoda; class Insecta; order Coleoptera; family Kateretidae; genus Brachypterus; species Brachypterus glaber. Next base: position 36,358,936 of record OY294047.1, read on the forward strand.
CCTGCGATATTACACCATAAATACTTTATTGTGTATTTTTACATAAAAAAGTATATTCCAATAAGAAAAATTTATAAAAACTAAACCGAAAAAAGTTTTAGGCAAAAAAACAGAAAATCCACATGGTTTTGAATTAAAATTAAAAGTTTTTTACCCGACTTGCGGAAATAAATAATGTCTTCTGTATACGCAGGTAGGTTAACATGTATATATGCTTGTATACTAATATCTAAGTTTGCAGGTTTTTTTTCTAAAACTATTTTTTATGCACTTTTTAAAATTTGCAAAAATGAAATTTTCGCGATATCTTCAAAAAAACGGGCGGTTTTTTTTATGTTCTAAGTTAAGGGGAGCGGGTATATAATTATTTTAGTTTCTCCCAACTAGTATTATTTCTAAATATTACCAAAGAAACCCTCAAAATTTCCTTAATATTATTAACAGGTACCGATTTTTTTCAAAGTTTGAGTGCTGTGAGCTACCTCTAAACATTAATCGATTAGGCTCATTTTTGAGTGGCCACTGTTTTTTACCAAGGAGTAACTTTTGAGCCAGAGAGCGTTTTCGATTTCGAAACTCGGGATTTTTTGACACACCCTAATATTGACCTTGTTAATTAATTAAATTTAATTAATATATCATTTTAAATTACTAGTAACATGTATTGCATTCTAGTGAAGTTGTTAAACAACAAATTTACATTTACAAGGACAAGCTTGTATGTATAGTTGTATCAGTAACTTTTTTTTTGAGAAATGAAGAATTATTTTATTAAAAACTAATAATTTTATTAATTAAACACTAATTAATAATTAGTAACTACAGTATAACAAACCCCTGTTTTAAAGAATTTCAGTTATAACCAACAATTTTTTGGGTGCAAGCCATACTTTTACGGGTTTGGTTTGGTCCAAAGTACCTGTAAAAGTAAGGCTTGCAGCCAAAAAATTCTTCATTATAACTGAAATTCTTTGAAACAGGAGTTCATTATAACCGAGTCATACTGTATAACAAAATTATCTGGTATATGGTATATTTTTGTTACAAATATATGGTATATATTTTTTAATAAACCTAATTTAGTATTAAAATAATATGTTTTTTTTTAAACATTGGATAAAATTTTTACATTTTTATACATAACACAATATATAATTTATTTAAAAATTATTTTGTTCATATTTAACAATCAGGTATGTACTCAGTCAACCTGAGAAAATTAATTATTATCTATGATCTTACATCATTAACAGTTGCTGGTACTTTTACCTTAAGCCCATCTAAGTTTTCACTTAAAATTATTTGACATCCTAACCGAGATGTATCGGTTAAATCGTATGCTAAGTCGAGCATGTCTAATTCTTCATCTGTTGGTTTATCTGGTAATTCATTGAAATCCTTTTGTGATAGAATAAGATGGCATGTTGAACACGTTAACGTTCCTTCACATGCACCAAATCCATCAAGTTCAAGGTTATTGTTAACTACTACATCTAGTAAGGAATCTCCGATTTTTCCTTTAGCCTTTATACTTTCTCCATTAGCTTTTATAAACGTGACTTCTACTCTAAAATAATAACAAATGTTAGCCATTGATTTCTAACCTCAAAACAAATTATTATGTTTATTATTTATCAATTACTTACTCTTTTTTATTTAATTTCGGTAAACCAGTACAAAGGACTCTTGTATTTTGATGTGACGCATAATTTAACACTTTAAAATGTTTAGTTAAGGACAGTGAACGTTTTAAAACAGTATTTAAAGACATATTTCGATAAAGAATAATGTAATTACTTTAGAGAATAAAATTTATCACTGATGCACTACGAACATGCAACTAGTTTTATCACAGAACACACGTTCATTAAAAAGGTTTAATTTTAATAGATATTTTAAATTTCTCTGACCTTGATTGTGTCACACTGACTAGACATAATTTGAACTAATGAGAATTATGTAATTTGAACATATTCTATTTTACATAATTCTCCTTAAATAAAAAACTGTAGGTATAACTGGTTGCCTATAGCACAGGAACTATTTCCAATGTCAACAGCGCCTAATTGCAGCAGTCCGTGCCGGAGTTTGTTTTGTTTTTTTGTTGTTAGGTGTTTTTTTTAATGAGATTGGGATACGTTGGTTTACGTTAACGTTGGTTTGGCGTCTGTTTGGTGTTTTTTTTTGTAAAAAAATGTTTTTTATTTAAAATAATATATTGAAAAACGGTCAGCGAATATCAAGGGTCTGAGTGCAAGCAAAGTATCCTACTTTGGTGCAAGGAAATAGTTATTTTCGCTCCTAAATAGTAGAGGTAAGTGAATTTTTCTGTGTAAGGTCGAAGCGGAGCTGAGGTCCATAAACACGACCGGGCTGCCCGCCGTCAATAGGAGACAAGTGCCTACGGCGAAACGATAATCATTTGCCGCTCTTTCGCCGACCATATTTCCAAACCAAATTTGGTACCAAACTTAAAAATCAAGCGGACACCTTTTTATCAAAGCAGATTTTTTTTTGATCCACACCCTTAGGCGGGAGAGGGGGTAACTTAAAAATTTTAAATGGAATGGGTGTGTTTTTTATTCAGATTCAAATTCAGTATAAAAAGTTACATAACTGACCAGAAAAATTTTTATTGTCAAATTAGGCTGTTAAAAAAAAATAGAAAACATGCCATTTAAAAAATTTGAATGTTTTAGTAGTTTTCTATTTTTTAGGTTTATTTAATTGTTTTAAACCTAAAAATATACAAATTAAATCAAATCTGAATTTTTTACACAAATTTCTATTTTTCTACCTGACGCGTCCGGACATGGAGATAATAGATAATAATACCTTTCTATGATTTGATAGCCCATATTTGTACAATGTTCGACAATGTTTTGAAGTTTTAAAAATACAGCCCTAAAGAAAATTGAGTGTAAGATATTTTATATGCAAACATTTTCAAAAAAAAAATCATTTAGAGGACACCATAAGGTTTATACCTACCTAAATATTCAACTTTTGATGGTTTATGATTTTTTCCGTTTTTTTTTTTTGTGATTTTTTACCTGTGTTCCTCGGCCGCCGAACCATTGTTTATTGGGTAGCTTGTAGATTAACCCTGATACCTCGCCTGATACACGTGTATCGAATTGTCGAATTGTACAATTCGACACTCCCATGCAACAAGGATGTAACTCAAGTTAGACCTATTTTGAGTTATTCTCATAAGTAAATCCCTTGAAAAAAGACACTCATGGTGGTGAGTAGTACTCAGATTTCTCCACAGGCCATTTTAACCAAAAGTTTACCTAAAAACACTAAAGTAAGAAATTCTAAACTTGAATATTATCAGAAACAAACAATAAATAAACAATAAATACTTATACAGTTTAATAGAGAATTTTATAAGCTTTCAAATGATGTATCACATGGCTTCTTTTTCCACTTCAATCATTTCCCACCCTTAAATAACAAAAAAATATATTTTAGAAATTTAGCTGTCGGGAAAAATGACAATATATGAGTTACGGCTTTGTTGCTTGGGGGTATCGAATTTATTCCTTGTAAATTAACCTTAATGTAGCTGTAAGGTCGCTATAATCGTACCACCTAACATTATTTTTTATTTTTTTCGTAACTGGTTATATTTTAGAACTCGCTCTTTGTTTTAAGTTAAAGTATAGGGGAACAGAGGGCACAGTGAGTCACTTACTTTTTCGGAGCGCATATTTTTAAAAGTTTTGACAATACCTCAGATTTTTTTTCATACTACGTTTCTTTGATCTTTAAGCTAACATAATTTGCAGGTTTAAATTAAAAATTAATAGACCATATTTTTTTACAAGTACTTTTTTGACAGTATGTCATTTGATTCACTGAGCCCCCAGTACGGGGTACAGTGAATCACTGCAAGGGGTACAGTGAGTCAGTATAGGGTACAGTTAATCGTGATATTTAAATAAATTAAGTCAATTTATTAATTATTTTTTTTTTTTATTTTAGATACCTACATAGTTAAATAAACTTAAATAAAACTCTTTGGTAACAAAAAACAAAACTTAAAATTAATTAACGTAGATAAATCAAAACCTTGAAAATGAAACTCTTAAGTAAAAAAAAAAACAAAAGCCAAAAGAAACTATCGTAAATCAAGACCCTGAAAAACAATGTTAAATGTATACATTGATTGTATATTGTATAAAACAATTTTCAAAAAAATCATCACCACCCCTAAGGGGGTGGATTTGGAAAAAAATAATTTCAAGATATAGTTTTAGCAACCTTAAAAACCCCCACATTCAAATTTTCACGAAAATATGAAAAATATTTTAAAATATTTACCCCCTCACCCCTGCGGGGGCGGAGTTAGAATTTTTTATTATTAGATTCGATTTCAGCAATATTAAAAACCACTATAATGAAATTTTAAAATTTTTGTAAATATTGTTCTCGCTCGGGATTGTTTTTGGTGAACAATCCCGAGCGAGAACTTTTGGTAACATACCTGTATGCCAAAGTCTCTAGCTTAAATCGTTCTTAAGTTATCGTGCCCACAAGATTTCCCGGACAGAACGACCAATAGACCAATAATTTTTTTTTGCTTGAAATTGATTTATATCGACACAAAACATCATAAAACGCAAAAATACGCAAAAAAATTAAATTTTTTTCACGAATACAGGGCTTTCCCAAATTTTGAAAATTTTAAAAATGGGAAAGCAAAATTCCTACAATAATTTTAATTATAAATATACAGGAACATTTAACCATAGTTGAGGCACAGTAGATCATGAGCCACTGTGTCCAATCGATCTTTGACTCACTGTGTCCCCCCAGTAACCAGACCAGTTCAAAGTGGACATAAAAAAACATACCAAATATCTGATAAATTTGTGTAAACACACTTATTTAAGAGTTAATAAAGAATATAAAAATTCCAAATTACACTGGATTTTACGTAAAAGTAGTACAAATATACCTAATAAACAGATTAACAAAATAAATACTTTCATTATTTATTTTATGCAGCCACCTCTTCGCTCCAACACACGCCACGCAGGTTTGCCGGCAACTGACCCTTTATCTAGAGAAACGTCTTCTTAGCGCTCCATTAGAAAGCGGCGTTTCTAAAACTAATATTGGTAGAGTTATAGTCAATTCATTGTGCCCAATGACTCACTGTGTCCCCCGTAAAACACTTTTAACTTTGTCAAAATTAATATAATAATAGGTTACTGCCTCAATCCATGTCCCACATCTTGGCAATACTGGTTGCGGTGGAAGCATTCGCCTAAACAATCTTTTTCCTCGTGTTTTTCGCTCAGGTCACCTGAGTTAGTTGCTTTCAGAAATACCTTTTTTACATTGGCAATCAGTTTGTCAACATTAGCAAAACAATCTCTAACAGTTTCTGCAACCCTATGAAATCCATGCGCTAAACATGTTACATGAACCATATTGTATGTTTCGTTTAAAATGTTGCACCATCGGTAAGAAAAAGTAAAAAACTACTTTTATTTTGTTGATACTTTTCTTGCCAAAAAATTCTAACGTACACAGAAAAAAAGGTTATCTTGGCAGAAGATAATAAATTATCTTGGATTTATATTATCTTAAATCGAGGTAATAATCTTCTTTTAAGATCATGTATCCTCGGTTTAAGATTATCTGTGTCTTTGGTATTCTTTAATTATTCTCTTGGTAGAAAAATCCTTGTGTCAAGGATATTTTCCTTAAATGCATGACATTTAAAATAGTAACAGAATGAAGAGTTATTATCTTGACTCAAAGCCCCTGTTGTCTTACGGTAAAGAGCCAGCTGGCTGGCAGACAATTTGCGCAGTAGTTCAAGATATGCGCGGGGGAGAAGTTAGGTTTGTTTTTTTTTGCCGTCAGTTGTCTTTAAAGGTGTATCATTGTTTTCATCTGCTTTAAAATGGACGAATTTGTATCTGTTACCGTCAAACGATGGGGATTTTCAAATTTACTTAAAAAATTCACGGGTAAGTAGCATTAAAAATTTATACCTATAAGCGCCATTTTGCAATGGCGTTGCAACAAGTTTTTCTTCAAACACAAGTGCTTTTTCCTACGACCACCTATGAAACCAAATTTCACACGATTAACAGAGTAAGCTCGAGAGTATCATATTTCATAGGCGTGCGAAATAATATTATACATGTGTGGGAAATTTTTTCAAAATATTTTCCATTCTATTAACCCTGGGACCTGACTGTGGGGTCAATATGATCTTGAATCAAGAGAATCATAATCTTAAATCAAGATTATAATTCTCTTCATTCAAGATTATATTATCTTAAATCAAGACTTGGTGCAAGATAATATGATCTTGTATAAAGATAATATGATCTTAAATCAAGATAATTACATACTTGGTTTAAGATAATATGATCTTAAATAAATCGTTTAAGTGGCTTTGATTTAAGGAAATGTCCTTAAATCTAGGACCTCAAATGCCAAGATCACGGCGAACTTGATCCAAGACAGTCATGGCGTTGAACATATCGAAAGCCATGGCGGCTTTGGTTCAAGATCGTTTTGCTTTGATTCAAGATATCCTTTTTTCTGTGTATTATTTACGAGCCTAGCTACAGTTTCACCATTGGTTTCTTCTAATACCTTTGATGCTATCAGGTCACCTGATTCAGGTGGCTCGGTGAAGCTGAATTTTCTTCCAAGCCAATTAAAATGTTTGCAACCGTTCGACCGACTGCATCAGTCGTTTCATCCATACCTAGCCAAATTTTTTTATCACCTATTTCCGATTTAATTTTTTCTTTAACTATAGTTACCTATAAGTACATTAAAGGCTTTTGGAAAATAAGTGGATTCTGGAGGAATTTTTATATCGGTACTATTATATTGCACATTAAAAAAAAAAATAAAAACCGGGTTTTCTAGTTGATTCCAAGAAATGTTAAAACCATAAATGTAAGAAATTCTAAATTAAACTTTTCCTGTGGGTCCCCTCCTAGGTGGTGATTTGTGGAAATGTGCCCCAAAACATTGCTTTTTCGACTCCAGGAAATATTTTTTTTACATCTGGCACAAAATAGAACTAATACGTTAAATTCTAATTCAGGATGATCTTGAATCCAAGATTCAACGGTACTGCTTATATAATGCTTATGAAATTAATTTTCTGGCAGGTACCTACTACTAATTTTATAGTAATCAAGGTGGCTGTTTCTTAAATAATGACAGTTTTATTTAGCGGTACGTGGTACGTGGACAATTCACTCCGTATTTGGCGTCAATGCACGGAAAGAAATTAGTGGGCTCTGCGCTATACATTATAAGATATTTGGTAACAGTGGCAAATTATAGTGATTTAAGCTATAGATTATAAGGGACACAATAACTAATAATGTTAAAAATAAATTGGAAACGATTATATATATTACAGACACAATTATATTTATTACAGGCACTATTATAAATTTACAGAAATTTTATTATATTATAAAAATTATTAGCACGGACAATAATTAAATCTATTTAAGCTATAAATGCCATACTATTTGTTATATTTTATTATTCACTAAACAATTAAAGTATTTCATATAAATTTTTACACTGACTGCCATAATTGTAAGAGAAAGCCTTGTATTTATATAATAAGCGATTATAATTTGCTTGGTATGTGTGTTATAGCGCTCCTAGCTATAATTTTTTTTTTCCGTGTGGAGCTCTCTACAACTAGAATTATAAAACAAAAGTTGTCTACCCTATCTCTATCTCATTTGTGCTACACTTTCCAGCCAACCAAATAAATACTGTATTTGTTTTTCATACAAAAAATACAGTATTTATTTGATTGGCCGGAAAGTGTAGCACTGAGCGGCACGAACGAACATAGCTAATGTGAATCTGTAGAATAAGATAATTCTACTAAAATTTAGATGGTGCCAGTAATTTTTTTAATAAAAATAATATAGTTACACTTTTCGCCCGGCCAAGTAAATATTGTATTTGTTTAACAAAGAACAAATACAGAATTTGTTTGGTTGGGTGGAAGTGGGAGTGTATGTATGTCTTCTATCCTTTTTGGGTAGAACTTTTGTCCCTGTCTAATCCAACGGGAGAAATTGCCATTAAGAACGCAAAAACCACAGACTTTGAAATTACGGTAGGGGAAGAGGGGCTAGTGTTAACAGGGGCAAGTATTAACAGTCAATTTTTAGAAAAACTACGTAGATCCTTCATATTTACATGGTACTTTCATTTAATAGTAGGGGAAGTCGGGGTTAAATGGGCCACAGGGTTAACTGGTCCACCCGCATTTTAACAATTTTTTTATCAGTATTGGCGCCTTAGGGCGAATTCTAGTGATATTTAGTTAGTATTGTTTAAAGTATTATGACGAACCGTGTTGTCCACGTGCAAGTTGTAGTAAAGAAAGTTCATTTTTTTCGATAAAAAGTAGGTAGGTATTTACCTTAACTTTTATTTTTTAGTTATTACTTTATTATCAATAGGAGGATCGAGACTAATATTTTACCTAATATACCATGGGCGGATTTAGGGGAGGGGCCATGGGGGCCATGCCCCCCCCCAGCGATATATATTAGCATAGAAATACCTTCAAAATTATATTTTTAGTGAAAGCGCAATTTTTTTCCTTATGGATGGCCCCCTCCCCTAAAATGAAATAAATCCGCCCCTGTAATATACTGAATATTTTGTTAATTATTCTGCATAATTGTGTTAAGTGTTAAGATTATCCCCCCCCCCTTCCCCTATACCGTATACAAGTTTTTTGGATTTGCGTTCCGTAACCATTTCTACAGCCGCAGGCAATTAGAAATCTAGAGGATCAAACACTTCAAAATTAATTGTTAAAAACAAAACAAAACAAAAAATAATATATATCTAAAAAGCCAGGGGGGTGACGACCCCACCTCAGGGTGCGCATGCCTTGGCTACGTATGAATTTTAATATATTAGGCAAATATGGAATAAACTTTCTGTTCTTATCTAGGGAAAGCAAAACACCTACAAATGTCATTAAAAACCTAAATTCAATTTTTATTAACCCGTTTTATTTTTATCACAGCACCAGCAACCTCTTTTTGAATAGTCGATAAATAACGTTCCATCCCCTAGCCTAGGTACTTAGCAGAATCCCAACTTAGCCTGGCTCTGGCAAGTTACTGTCAGCTGTTTCTATCCTATTATTACCGGCAGTGTTACCATGGGCGTGGCCTGCTCATCTCCCACAGCCAATAGGCACGCGTCGTTAGCCTCGGTAGGGGCCATGTCTCGCTTGTCATTCGCTACCGGTAACGGCTGTAACCAATAACACCGGATAACGCCCTCGCGGCAGAGTTAAATTGTTTGTCCAATGCTTTAAGCGGCATTAAAACGTCCGTTATCATTTCACAGCACACTTATTTTGGAATTTGTTTGCCATTAGCAGTCATCGCTGATGTGTGGAGTGGCTTGATTTCTGTCTTGGGTTCAATTTAATACGAATCGATGTAAGATTAGCTGATGGTCCAGTCGGTAGGTCGTGCTCATTCGACTAACTCGGCTGAGATCTTGGGGGACGGGCTAATTAGCTTAAAGCTCATTAAAGCTTCATGATTGAGCGGTTCCATCTAATCCCAATTATAGGTGTATTCTTTAACCCTTCGTTAACCAGGTGGCGTGTGACAAACCCCAATTAATTTATTTTAAACAAAAAACATATTTGGTCTAATTCTATAAAGTTTTTCACAATATTTAAAAATTTGTTTTTATTTTTTTTTATAATCAGGTATAATTAAAATTAACAGAAAGAAATTACAAACACTATTTTTTTAATATCTAAAAATGACTGTAGGTATGATAATTAAATGTATAATTAAGTTTACTTAAATAATTAGGTATATTTTCTCTTTATTTTATTGGATTGAAATAGCACGCATGCGCAAACAAGGTTATTTTATACTGGTCTGTGGTACCTATCCATAAATAAAAGCGTTTATGAGTTAAGCAATTGCTAACTAATTAATTAGTTAAGTAAAGGGTTTCCAGTCCCGAAATTCGGGATCCCGAAATTTCGGGATATCCTGAAGATTTTTGAATACCGAAATCCCGAAAAGTGCCGAAATCCCGAAAAGTGCCGAAATCCCGAAAACAAATCTCGAAAAATCCCGATTTTTTTAACGAATTTATTTATTAAACTTGTGCATTTTTAAAGAACTGTTTTAAGTGATACAATCATACATTATGTTAATAATTGTATATAATATATTACCTATATATATTATATAAAAAAAAATCTTTCATTTATTACAGTTTAGGTATTTTATTTTTTATATGTAGGGGTGGCCGGAGCTAGTTGTCGCAGGGGTAAGTTGTCGAAGTGCTTGTATCTCATAAAGTAAAATAGTTTTCTGCACCAAACCAAGATTAACTTCTACTTTACAAAAGTGTCACATATCATTTGTAAACTTAAAAGCAATAAGTTAAAAGAGCAGCAAGATAATTAAAAAAATGTCAAAATTAAAGCGTCCAGTAATTTTTTGTGGTAAATATTTTTTTCTTATTGTGAGTGATTTAAAATATTAAGATAAGAAAATTATATATACCTACCTACCTACCTACCTTCCTACCTGCCTACCTATCTATAAATAAAAGCGTTTATGAGTTAGGCAATTGCTAACTAATGAAATAAAGATTTTTGATTTTTGGGGGCTTTGAATCTGACTAAAATTGTTATCTAATTTTGCTGTGACGTTTCGACGATGGATTTTCGTTGTTTTCGAACCTTTATTGAGAATAAACGACGAAAATCCTTCGTGAAACGTCACAGCAAAATTAGATAACAATTTTAGTCAAATCCAAAGCCCTATTCCCCAAAAATCAAAAAGCTAAATTATACAAATCGGGCAAAAACTTTCAATTTAATGAAATAAAGTTTTGATTTTTGTAGCTTTCTTCCTTAAAAATGCAATGCTCTTGGATCTTAATACCTACTTCGAGGTTTCCTAACATCAGGGTCAGCCTTGCCCCAGCTTCATGCCTGTATGACCCTGTGACCCTATAATAAAAATCGCTAACCTTAACGATGTGTCACATTCAAAATCAAAAATTTACCGTCTCTATTTCAGACCCACCCTGCATTTGCCAGCCGCATCCCCCGTCATGGCACCCCGCGACAATGTCACACATATTACGTCGATCTCTCGCGTACAAGCATCCATCAACCGACAGAACTGGTTCGTCCCCGCCCCCTGGCCGGCCGACAGCAGCATCCGACGGGCCTCTTCTTCGAATAACCCAGTGCATAACCGTCAGCGCGCGCGGATCACATGAGAGAATGCCGCGAATGTCATTTTTAACCGTTTGAGAGATCCAGTGGAAAACGGCGTGATAAATCGGGAGGAAAACAAAAAATGACAATCGTAGTGAAGTGAGTATTGATTGTTTTCCAAAGCTGTCAGACATATGTTCACATGAATCAAAGTTGTGCGTTTTAACTTTCGATTGTTTCTTTTTTGTTGAGACTATAAAGGACTTTTTTTTGTTAATTTGGTGGAGTAGCTTCAGATCACGTTCCTCAAGGTAAGTTTTTATCTAAAATTCTAAATATGAATGTGCTAAAATATCACAAGTTAGCATTGCCATCTATGCTTAGGCTTTAAACAGTCAGCGCAGTTTGACAAATGTTGCGACAATTAGTACCTAAACTGTATTCAAAAAGAATTGGATCGCATATTGCTCTTAGGGTAACTACGCTTATTACCGACCATGTTAGAAAAATAATTAAATAGGCTAAAGCCTAAATATCGAAAGCATTATTTTTTTGAGTTCGAGCCTATTTTTCGGAAAACCCTTACCCTCCCGAGACTAAACTAATGATAATTTTTCGATTTAATTGTGTTTTTTTTTATATTTACTATGCCTAAAAAGAAGAAAGAATAAATAAAAAATAAACCAATTTTTTTTCGATTTTGCTCGAGTTATTGTTTCCTTAGAGTTTCAGGAGAGCTGTATTATCTGAATTAAATTTGGATATTTGTTTGCATACATAGAAAGTCTATTAAAGTATTTTGGATTAATATTGCCTTAAAGGAAAAATAAAGAAGTAAAGTCACAATTGTGACACCCTGGAGGGTAAGGGATAACACAGTATATAGCGAGAAATTCCTATGTTAAATTGCAATAAATGTACACGGGCTGATATTTTAAAGGGTAGTAGTTTGTTTGTTTGTTTAACCTCGTACTATTCTACTTAATTAAGCATCCCCTAAGTCCAGGACTTGTGTGGGCTAGTAGTAGAGGGAACCACCGGCTTATACTGACTTTCGAACCAGTTTCTAGGGAGTGTCCGTTTCACTTATTGCCTTCGCCAAATTTCAATTATTAATTAACTGAAAAAGGCAAATCGGCGCCAGTGAGAATCGAACTTACGATAGTAGACTTGCTATGCATACTCGCTAGCCACTACGCTATGCCTCCCATAAATAGTAGTAGAACACTCCTGTTAGTTTTTCACCGGGTGATTTGCGTAAGGGGTTACCAGGAAAAAAAAAACAAAATGACAGAATCATGGTCAGAAAATGTCATATGTTAACATGAATCAAAGTTGTGCTTTTTAACTTTCGATTATTTGTCTTCGTGAAGACCTGTTTTTTTTTGTTAATTTGGTGAAGTAGCTTTGGATCACGTTCTTCAAGGTAAATTTTATTTACAATTCTAAATATATTTGTTATAAAAATACATTGCAGTGTGTAAAAATATCACAGTTCAGCATTGCTATTCATGGTCCAGCGTAAAAAGTTATGGCAGTTTAAAATCGCCTATTGCCGGCCACTTAGGGTATATGCGCTTATTATGGCCATTAAGGAAAAAACTCTAAATGATTAAATTTTAGCCTTATGGCCAAATAACGAAAGCCTTTATTTATTTGAATGTTAATAAAACTATATAAAAAACAAGTTTTTAAACTTAAAACCCTTCTATTGATTACGTATTAACTAAAAAGTAGAAAACAAGATATACCAATTTACAAAAACGAATTTTTTAAAAGAAAGGTTTTGGAATTTGTGATTTCTTTATTTTTGCCAACATGATAGTTATACATAATACGTAATCAATAGAAGGGTTTTAAGTTTAAAAACTTGTTTTTTATATAGTTTTATTTTCAAGATTTTAGTTATAATTTATTAATGTGTGAAGCAACCCGGGAGTGAAACAGAGATTTTATGTAAAATTATATTGTCACCGGATATAAGCATATGTACCGAACTTTAGCTGTCTAAGTGGGTAAAAGGAGTTAACTTAGCCGCATGGGGGGTGATGGGGGGTTGACGGTTGTTTTTTTCTATAGTAAA